>JAVTVY010055083.1:0-31185 GCA_036873755.1 Hanleya hanleyi | reverse complement strand
GGAAATACTAAACATTCTCTTATGCCTCTCTTTAGGAAAAAGTGGTCCCATGCAGTAATGTGCACATTTGGAGAATATATTTATTTTAATTGGAATGCATACAAATATCTGACGCACTGTGGGATTCTCGATAATGCTCACAAATCAGAGCAGGGAGAGCATCAAGTCCCCCTCCTCCCCGAGAAATGGGTCTAGGTGGGATAACCCAAAGCCAAATGGATCATGTAGGGTCTCGCCACGTGACTGGCGGGTGGATGCAAAAGTATGATTTTAAATGCCGGAATACGGACTTTACCTGAACCAATATATAGTGCGTGGATATTTTTCGCAATTCAAGCAATTTTGTGCTAGCGTACGAGATTGGAAATAGAATATCTCCATCCACTTGCAACAACACAGCCCCTAGCCCTATATCTGAAGCGTCAGTTCTGAGAACAAAATACTTCTGCAAATCTGGTAACTTCAAAATACGCGGAGTTGACAACATGTCCTTGTGAGCCAAGAAAACCTTTTCATGTGACTCTGCCCATCTCACTTTGTTAGGAGTTTTCTTTTTGGTCAAATCTGTGAGAGGTGATGCTACATCCGAATAATTTGAAATACAATTCCTGTAGAATCCCGTTAAACCAAGGAAAGCTCGCACCTGTTTCTTTGTCACAGGTCTGACTGATTTCTGAATTTTGTCTAATGTACAAGTCATAGGACTCAACCTGTCCTCACCTACGACATTACAAGCGTCTGGTCCGTCATTCATAATTCAGCCGTTGTCCATTAGAGAATATCCGCGTCCATAATCCAAAGACCTATTCAATATTCCATGTAACAGTATTAGCACCAAAATCAAAAAAGACAATCATAGTATACATAAAGATAGGCTTGTTTCCTGCAAGAAAGAAGCGGTGAACAGTTTTCAATGATGCCGGCAAGACATCACGATTTTCCAAAAATATCAAATCCGTATCGCTGGTCAGTAGTCTTAATCCATAATACTCGTTGTAGGGTCGTCATCTAAAGAATGATGTATCTCAGTCACGCTTTGATTGTGACTGTTCATATGAGTACCATGAGGATCTTAAAGTACATGGATTCATACGGCCCCTAGTCCCGGGTTTACCGGAATTAGACACAAGTTACGAAACGTAACGCCGTAGATCTTGCACGCTACGCTCGTATTTTGCTATCAGCATGCGATATGTTTCGCCAAATTTGAGAAACTTTGAGTGGAGGCGCTTGGTGGTGTAGCCCTGTTTTATAAGTTTCTGCAACAATGTTTTGTGGCGCTGATTAAAACTTAACTTAACTTAGACAGTAAGCAAGGTCCTGATGAGGGAATGTGGTATAGAGAGTCGAGAAATCCCATGTGGATACATGTCTATACGGTATGTGACCTTTAACATCAAGTTCTTCCGTAAGACATTTTGAGTTTTTCAATATCCACATACATCCAACGCCAGAGTTTTTAGAAATAGTGGCGCAATACCTTTCCCAAAATGCTTTTACCTCCTGAAGGGCCCTCGTCAACAGGGTTGAAAGAAGCTTGACCCAAGAAGTCCAAGGTTGAGAATCCTACCAAGCATTTACTTGGTCTAGCCGTGATATTGGTCTCTTTCAACCTTTTGAAAACTTTCTTGAGACAAATCATGTGCTCTTCACATGTTCGAGTGTGTATTAAAATGTCGTCAACATAACTGTCAACATTGTCAATACCTCCCAACAATTTTTTCATTATTCTGGAGAACTTGGATGGCGCACAAACCAAACAGAAAGGCATAGTGCAAAACTAGAATAGCCCATTCGGCATTGAAAACGCGATATTTTCTTTGGTATCCTCCGCTAAAGGAATCTGCCAGTACCCCTTACTCGGATATATCTTTGTAAAATATCTGTCATTTGAAAGTTTGGCAAAAATATCCCCAGTGTTTGGAATTGGTTCTGAGTGAAAGAGGGTGATCTTGTTGAGACCCTTGTAAT
Organism: Hanleya hanleyi; assembly: GCA_036873755.1. Lineage (NCBI taxonomy): Eukaryota > Metazoa > Mollusca > Polyplacophora > Lepidopleurida > Hanleyidae > Hanleya > Hanleya hanleyi. The sequence continues at coordinate 29,214 of JAVTVY010055083.1, read as the reverse complement.
CAATACACACAGGATGGGAATTGTCAGGTTACCTAACCAAAACAATCGATGAACTGTGTGGGGATGCAGAGAGTTCAATAACTCCAAGATCTAACATCTTCCGAACTTCAGCAGATATGGTTTCCCTAACAGCATACTGTAGCTGGTACTGCTTGTTCCTAATCGGAGTGTCAGTCACCAGTTTAATGTCACATTCTATCAAGTGTGTATGACCCGGAAGATCTGTCAACGTGGTACTGTTTTGCTCCAATAAAGAATTGACCTGACTCTTCTGATAACATGTGTGGAACAGGGCAAAGGAAGTTCACCCTTTATCATCTCAATATCTTGCAACTCTTGACAAGCTGAAGCAAGGTTAATTGTGGGAACTGGATCTAATTTTGGGATGCTAGCTCCTTCCCACAAAATGTTCAGTTTTAGCATGTTTGCATGGAAGAGTTTTGTCTTTCCTTCCATATCAAACTTTTAATGATTTGCTCTTATCTTTGCAACAACTTCAAAGGGTCCTTTCCAACGCATCAACAGCTTGTTGTTGTCTGTTGGCAAGAGAACACCTGATCTCCTATCTCTAGCTTTCGATGTTTGCTTTTGGAATCATAGTACTTCTTGTATCTAATAGAACTTTTCTCAAGCTCTTTTCTCGCCAGATTACACGTTTCCTCTAATCTATTTCTGAGATTCAAAACATACTGATATGTAGTTTTGACCTCGGGATCAATTTCCTCAGACGTCCATAACTCTTTCAAGATTGCCATAGGACCTCTTACTATTCTTCCATACAATAGTTCAAAGGGTGCAAAACCTAAACTCTCTTGTGAGACTTCCCTATATGCAAACAATACTGGGCCAATATATCTGTCCCAGTCTCTGGGTTTCTCCTCACATAATCGTTTGATGTATGTGTTTCAATGTAGCATTGAACTTTTCAACTTGGGTGAACATAGGCTTTAGTTCTCTCCACACGAGTGTTGACAACATTATCCACAAGTGTCAAACACAATAGGGGAAATTAGGTAATTAACCATTCCACACTCTGAAAACCTTTCCAGTAATGTTCTAGTCTTCATAGATAAACTTTCACAAAACATCTCTTAGCACTTTCCATACTGCCTTCTTTACAGCAGGTCTGTTTTAACTACCACAAATAGATATGACAGGGAACACGTGTTGTCTCTTCGTCTGCTGGCCGATCTCTTTCCACAATTGTCCAGATAACAGCTCTATTAAACTGCCCTCTCGGACAACGGGTGGTCCATCTCAACCTCAAACACCTTCGTTCACAGCCCCAAAATGCCTACTTTGGCTAATACTCCTACTGATGTCGTCACCAATGACGTCACAGATGACGGGCACATCCCTCAAGTCGTGGTCTACACCCCGAGGACTACAAGATGACACCCCACTCGACGCACTCGAACCAAGGATGGTCCATCTCTACACCAAAAACCTTCTTCTACACCCGCAAACTGCCCACTTTCGCTACTACTCGTACTGTTGACGTTACCAATGACGTCATAGATGACGTGAACATCCCTCAAGTCGGGGTCTACACCTCAAGAGCTACAAAATGACATCCCCACGAAGCATTCGGACGAAGGATGATCCCTCTCTATCACAAATACACCCCACGTACCCCCAAAATGACCACTTTACTAAGTACACCCAACTGCGCAGATTGACACGACTTCCAATAAAAAGCACGCCAGTCTGACGGACGAATCACTAGTCCAGTTGGATGGTCCCCCACGAGAGCTTCAAACCGATACCTCAAGCGAACCAATTGGACCAGTATTGGCCCATCTCGGCCCCAAAACGCCCCTTCCCATGCCCTTTTCCCACAATTCCATGTCTGCGCATGCGTAGAATGACATCAGTTCCACCCGCACCCATCCAGCTGGTCTCTCTCCCAAGAGTGCTTCACACTGGTACCTCATACGACTCAGGTGGCCCTCCGCAGTTTCGTAGTAATGGCCCCTCTCTAATTTCATAATACGATAGACTGCCCTTGTTCTGCTACATCATAATTCTTCTTGTCTTCTTAATAGCTTATATCTATAATGCCATCCTATTCAGCATTATCAACGCTGCAAACGAGTACGTACAAATCGAGTGCTGGCTTCGTCTACACGCTGATCGGGATCATGGAGTAAAGTTTGTCCTGCCTCAGTTATGCCCCTTGGGTGTGCCTAAAAATCGGGACTCATTTACGGGAAGAAAATCTGACAAAAAACGGATAGGTTAACATTCCCTTTTTTTGCCTTTTTAAGTTGAGACCGGACCAGGGAACGTGAGTAAGAAGTTTAATTGAAATCGCTCTTACAGATTTTTCTGGAAATTGAGCCGAATTTGACCATTTTTCGACATTTTTAAGGGTTTTCTAGGAAAAATGAAGCAAGCATGGAGGAGAATGTTCGAGTTAAATTTTTCTATAACATAGCAGTGTTATATCTTAAAATAATAGTTTCATCATGCTCTTTCAGAAAATATATACATATAAGTGATTTGGGTTGAAGGTTTTGCGACAACCGGTGGCCGAAAAACGGAGCCATAGTCTATTCTATGCCGAATAAAGGAATCTCCGGAGTGCACCCTTAAGGCATAATAGTGGAGTCTATGCATTATCTTAATGTAGACTCCGTTACGGAGCGGAGATGTATCATTACGCCAGATTGTTTAATTTTGACTGCCTAGTTATACCTGAAGCGCTATTTTCGGAAGCAGGTGGAAAGAAGACCAGGAGTTCGATTAAAATAATCCACAGTGTGTCCATTAGTATACAATTGAGGTTACTGCATACTGTATTCCATACAGGAGTTATCTCCCCCTGGACTGAGATTTCGGTGGATATTATGGCAGAACGAGGTCCTATCAGAATGATATAAATTTGCCAGTGTAAATTTTCTTTACAAGAGAACCCATTTACAGTCCATAAAGGATGGAATGGATGTATATTATTATGGTTTTACAAATTATTTCTCAAGTTTCTGAAGTATTTCCCATGTTTCTAAGAGAAAATTGAGTGCAAAATTACCAATAATTTGACTTGGTTACATCGCTTATTTGCATTTTCCCGCGTTTCTGCTATCATTGGAAAGCGGAAAAGTAACCACGGCCTTCATATTGCCGAATGGATGACCATTATTAAGAAGAAATAGGTTAATTTTGAGTTTTGTTCTCGAAAATCCTGCTAGAATTGGCAAAATTGATCAAAACAAAGATGGGGTAGGGGGAAAGTTATCGGTCGGATTTCCCAAAATAATATGTATAACTGGCAAGTGTTGTATACCGCCATACTCGCAAACACTCTGAGATTACGATACATGTGAATAATTAATTTCGTAAAAAACATCCTGCCCCTTAAGGTGGCCCTCCGCAGTTTCGTAGTAATGGCCCCTCTCTAATTTCATAATACGATAGACTGCCCTTGTTCTGCTACATCATAATTCTTCTTGTCTTCTTAATAGCTTATATCTATAATGCCATCCTATTCAGCATTATCAACGCTGCAAACGAGTACGTACAAATCGAGTGCTGGCTTCGTCTACACGCTGATCGGGATCATGGAGTAAAGTTTGTCCTGCCTCAGTTATGCCCCTTGGGTGTGCCTAAAAATCGGGACTCATTTACGGGAAGAAAATCTGACAAAAAACGGGCAGGTTGACACCCACTTTTGTTTGCCTTTTTAAGTTGAGACCGGACCAGGGAACGTGAGTAAGAAGTTTAATTGAAATCGCTCTTACAGATTTTTCTGGAAATTGAGCCGAATTTGACCATTTTTCGACATTTTTAAGGGGTTTTCTAGGGAAAATGAAGCAAGCATGGAGGAGAATGTTCGAGTTTAATTTTTCTATAACATAGCAGTGTTATATCTTAAAATAATAGTTTCATCATGCTCTTTCAGAAAATATATACATATAAGTGATTTGGGTTGAAGGTTTTGCGACAACCGGTGGCCGAAAAACGGAGCCATAGTCTATTCTATGCCGAATAAAAGAATCTCCGGAGTGCACCCTTAAGGCATAATAGTGGAGTCTATGCATTATCTTAATGTAGACTCCGTTACGGAGCGGAGATGTATCATTACGCCAGATTGTTTAATTTTGACTGCCTAGTTATACCTGAAGCGCTATTTTCGGAAGCAGGTGGAAAGAAGACCAGGAGTTCGATTAAAATAATCCACAGTGTGTCCATTAGTATACAATTGAGGTTACTGCATACTGTACTCCATACAGGAGTTATCTCTCCCTGGACTGAGATTTCGGTGGATATTATGGCAGAACGAGGTCCTATCAGAATGATATAAATTTGCCAGTGTAAATTTTCTTTACAAGAGAACCCATTTACAGTCCATAAAGGATGGAATGGATGTATATTATTATGGTTTTACAAATTATTTCTCAAGTTTCTGAAGTATTTCCCATGTTTCTAAGAGAAAATTGAGTGCAAAATTACCAATAATTTGACTTGGTTACATCGCTTATTTGCATTTTCCCGCGTTTCTGCTATCATTGGAAAGCGGAAAAGTAACCACGGCCTTCATATTGCCGAATGGATGACCATTATTAAGAAGAAATAGGTTAATTTTGAGTTTTGTTCTCGAAAATCCTGCTAGAATTGGCAAAATTGATCAAAACAAAGATGGGGTAGGGGGAAAGTTATCGGTCGGATTTCCCAAAATAATATGTATAACTGGCAAGTGTTGTATACCGCCATACTCGCAAACACTCTGAGATTACGATACATGTGAATAATTAATTTCGTAAAAAAAACATCCTGCCCCTTAAGGTGGCCTCCGCAGTTTCGTAGTAATGGCCCCTCTCTAATTTCATAATACGATAGACTGCCCTTGTTCTGCTACATCATAATTCTTCTTGTCTTCTTAATAGCTTATATCTATAATGCCATCCTGTTCAGCATTATCAACGCTGCAAACGAGTACGTACAAATCGAGTGCTGGCTTCGTCTACACGCTGATCAGGATCATGGAGTAAAGTTTGTCCTGCCTCAGTTATGCCCCTTGGGTGTGCCTAAAAATCAGGACTCATTTACGGGAAGAAAATCTGACAAAAAACGGTTAGGTTTTCACCCCCTTTTTTTTGCCTTTTTAAGTTGAGACCGGACCAGGGAACGTGAGTAAGAAGTTTAATTGAAATCGCTCTTACAGATTTTCTGGAAATTGAGCCGAATTTGACCATTTTTCGACATTTTTAAGGGGTTTTCTAGGAAAAATGAAGCAAGCATGGAGGAGAATGTTCGAGTTAAATTTTTCCATAACATAGCAGTGTTATATCTTAAAATAATAGTTTTATCATGCTCTTTCAGAAAATATATACATATAAGTGATTTGGGTTGAAGGTTTTGCGACAACCGGTGGCCGAAAAACGGAGCCATAGTCTATTCTATGCCGAATAAAAGAATCTCCGGAGTGCACCCTCAATCGGACCAATAGTGGCCCACATAGACCGCAAAACGTCCTTCGAATACCCTTTGTCTACTGCGCATGCGCAGAATGACGTCAGTTTTACGTCACATCCATCCTGTCGGGTGCTCCTTCACGTATGCTTGACATTGATGCCTCATACGACTCCATCGGCCCAATATTGGTCAACCTAGACCCCAAAACGTCTATTTCCATAAACTTTGTCTACTGCGCATGCGCAGAATGACGTCAGTTCCACGTCACTCGCCTTCCGTCGGATGCTCCCTCACGTATGCTACACATTGATACCTCACTGGAGTCAATCAGACCAATAGTGGTCCAGCTCGACCCCAAAACATCTATTTCCATACACTTTGTCTACTGCGCATGCGCAGAATGACGTCAGTTCTACGTCACTCTCCTTCCTTCGGATGCTCCCTTACGCGTGCTTCACATTGATATCTCACTTGACGCAATCGGACCAATAGTGGCCCACCTAGGCCCCAAAACGTCTATTTTCGTACACTTTGTCTAGTGCGCATGCGCAGAAATGACGTCCGTTCAACGTCACACCCCTTCAGTCGGATGCTCTTCCATGAGTGCTACACATTGATAGGGCCTACCTCCCTCGGCCCAATCGGACCAATAGTGGCCCACCTAGACCCCAAAACGTCCACCCAGCGTTACTTACCCACTACGCATGCACACAGTGACTTCGGGACCCCGCCCATCGCGTTCTACGTGGTGAGACGTGAAAAACAAGACCAAAGAACCCATACTGCAATGACCAGGAGAGAATTTCTCATCAGGTTCAACATTGGCCAGTGCGCCAGTATGGGCCATAGTGTTAAGTGGTAGATATATATATGCTATTTTCAACCTTGGTTTGTAGCTTACGACTCGTGGTCTAATGGATACCGTGTCTGCCTCTATATAAAGCGACACGGGTTCAATCCCCACTAGGACACTTTACCTTTTGCCACTGTATAGAGAAACTGAGGGTTCCCTACTTGCCATTTAACGTGGGCAAATATATGGCGATATTGTCGGGGACCCTGTACATTGATGCTTCGAAAGGGCAGATAAAGGCTATCTATTCTCATGGAGATGACCGAACATTATATTACCGGATATTGCTGAAGATTGCCGAGCATTCCAGTTGATTCTCAAGAAAACCCGCATATTTCGGGACTACTTTGCGGAAGCGACCGCAGCACCGCCGGACTACTTTCTGACCGCGGAGGTCAACCGCATCACCGCCGGCCCACCCTTCGTGGAAAAATACATGTCACGTGACTGGAAGTGACGGAACTACTTTTGATCTTAGCATCTGTGACGTCATAGATGACGTTATCTCATTTGCGTAAATATGACTCAATCGTGACTGAAAGTGACCTTTGACCCTTGCGCATGCGCACAATACCGGATATTAATAATGGTGCGCAGGGGTCGAAAGGGCAATTCCAGTCACGTGAACAGAACCGGAAGTGACGTCACAAGACTGGTGGCGCCCCCTGGCGACCATCTGCCGCTAAATCGGCTCCCAGATGCTCTTTTACTACTTATCACATTGACGTCGCTATGACGTCACATTCGGTCACGTGACATCCGGGGTCACAGGTCGCATCCGGGTCAAAAGGTCAAAGATCACTGCCGGGTGACGTGACAGAAGGGGTTATCTCCCCTAGATCCAGCTTTTGCCACAGGGCAATCCGACCCAATTTCACCTTGCCATATATACGAGAGTCAGCCATAGTGTGCGTCAATGGACTGCATGGAACAGGGTCCCCGACAATATCGCCAGCATTATGCCCAGCATAAATGGCAAGTGGGGAACCCTAGTCATAGCCATACAGTTTTGCCATCTGCCGCTAAATCGGCTCCCAGATGCTGTTTATATACTACTTACGACAATATAGGTTGGTCAGAAAAGATTTCATGAAAGTTGCACTATAGGGGTTCGTCACAATTCAGACGAAACTGGACAATTTACTCTTCTTTACCGACCACGCGACAAAAGTCACTTCACCAAACATCAGATTTTGGATTCCGCACTCACAATGGATCCCTGAGAATGGGGTGATACATGAAGCAGATAAGAACTTGCATAATATATCGAAAGCTTCATGCATTTGTTTACAAAAGTCTTAGCCTGAATACACATTAACCGAGTAGGACACGCGGATATTTTCTAATGGACGACGGCTGAATTATGGATGACGGATTAGACGCTTGTAATAAAGGTCTTAGCCTGAATACACATTAACCGAGTAGGACACGCGGATATTTTCTAATGGACGACGGCTGAATTATGGATGACGGATTAGACGCTTGTAATAAAGGTTAGATACATCATACAATGTGTGCCGTAAATGAAGACCTCGCGAAATATTCACGAATAATACTTGAATCCCATGGGAAATATTCACGAATAATACTCCTATCTCACAAGCTATATGTTCAGTAAAGATGTGACCACATTAAGCGGAACTTCCTCAAATTGTTTTTTATCGAATCAAGTATCTGTGCTGATGAATAGGAGTTCTAGGCACCGCTGCTTTCTTCTCCCTTGAGTATCACTGATATACTTTCTTCCCCTGGCAATTTACCTTCGTGTCTTTGCTAGTCTATCAAGGCACGCAGCATATATGTACTGTCTGCAACGAAGCGTACTGGCAATTCTCCATCCTTTTTTTAAAAGGCAGTCATTCATTATTTGTGAGCATGATCATTCTCAGAAAAGCTAAAGAAGGGATTTTTAAGTTTTAATGGCTTCTAAAATAACAAAGAATGTACTACGCCAAATGATTTGTAAAGTCTGAAGGCAAGAGCAAACAAAAAAACTTAGTGATAGTGACATCCTATAACCCACGCTACTCTTCAACTGCGCATGCGCACAATGACGTCATTTTCGATTAGTCAAGCGTAGTCTATTCCACCAGTGTTTCAATATGGGAACCTGCACAGCCTATTTGGACCCGAAATTCAACCAATGGTTTCGAACCACTCCCAAAGTACGATTCAGCGTGCAAGAGATCGATCAAATACCCACAACCTAGAAAAAAATACCCATGGGTTCATGTGATGTCCATCTTCCAGATTTTGTACACCCTGGAAAGTCCTTTTTTTCTTTTTTTTTTCCTAGTCTTGGATTCACTCTCAAGTCAGCTGACAGGCATTGAAACGTGCATGACCCATTTGACCCAGGGTTAGCTCAGTTCTATCCACGTGACTGAGAGTGTTTTTCCGTATTTTTGTTTCATGAACTTCCAAGATTTATATTTTCTCCGCCAGTCACGTGACCGAAATTGACATCTCTACATCGCAATTTCAACCCCTTTCTTTAACCTTTCTTTAAAGAGAAAAACAGTTTCATTGTGATGTGAAATAAAATAGTTTTTGCTCACTTTTCAACGCGGAAAAGCAGAAATTTTGAAGAAATATGACAAAACATCACTTTTCTGGTACCCCACGAGGCCGCCATCTTGAATTTACCCATGATCCTCTGTCCAGCGAGTTATGCAAATGGGCTCAAAATGAACCCCCATATGATAAACTATAAAGTTCCGGAGATAGCACAGGAAGTTTGGTAGGGCCCCCCCCCCCCGGCCAGGCCAGATAGGTTTAAAAGAGTTTTCAATATCCACATACATTCAACGCCAGAGTTTTTAGAATTAGTGGCGCAATACCGTTGCCAAAATACTTTTACCTCCTGAAGGGCCCTCGTCAACAGGGTTGAAAGAAGCTTGACCCAAGAAGTCCAAGGTTGAGAATACTACCAAGCATTTACTTGGTCTAGCCGTGATATTGGCCTCTTTCAAACTTTTGTAAACTTTCTGGAGACAAATAATGTGCTCTTCCTATGTTCGAGTGTGTATTAAAATGTCGTCAATATAATTGTCAATACCTTCCAACAGTTTTCTCATTATTCTGGAGGACTTGGATGGCGCACAAACCAAACAGAAAGGCATAGTGCAATACTGAATAGCCCATTCGGCGTTGAAAACGCGGTGTTTTCCTTGGCATGCTTCGCCAAAGGAATCTACCAGTACCACTTACTCAGATATATGTTTGTAAAATATCTGTCATTTGAAAGTTTGGCAAAAATATCCCCAGCACTTCGAATTGGTTCTGAATCAAAGAGGGTGACCTTGTTGAGACCCTTGTAATCAATACACACACGAGGGGAATTGTCAGGTTACTTAACCAAAACAATCGATGAACTGTATGGGGATGTAGAGGGTTCAATAACTCCAAGATCTAACATCTTCCGAACTTCAGCAGATATGGTTTCCCTAACAGCATACTGTAGCTGGTACTGCTTGTTCCTAATCGGAGTGTCAGTCACCAGTTTAATGTCACATTCTATCAAGTGTGTATGACCCGGAAGATCTATCAGCGTGGTACTGCTTAGCTCCAATAAAGCATTGACCTGACTCTTCTGATTGTCAGACAACTGTTCACAAATTATAACATGTGTGGAACTTCTTGTATGTGTCAAATAGGGCAAGGGAATATCATCCTTTATCACCTCGATATCTTCCAACTCTTCACAAGCTGACGCAAGGTTAATTGTGGGAACTGGATCTAATTTTGGGATGCTAACCGCTTTCCACAAAATGTACAGTTTTAGCATGTTTGCATGGAAGATTTTTGTCTTTCCTTCCATATCAAACTTTTAATGATTTACTCCTATCTTCAAAGGGTCCTTTCCAATGCATCAACAGCTTCTTGTTGTCTGTTGGCAAGAGAACACCTGATCTCTTTTCTCTGGCTTTCGATGCTTGCTTTTGGAATCATAGTACTTCTTGTATCTAATAGAACTTTTCTCAAGCTCTTTTCTCGCCAGATTACACGTTTCCTCTAATCTATTTATGAGATCCAAAACATACTGATATGTAGTTTTGACCTCGGGATCAATTTCCTCAGACGTCCATAACTCTTTCAAGATTGCCATAGGACCGCTTACTGTTCTTCCATACAATAGTTCAAAGGGTGCAAAACCTAAACTCTCTTGTGGGACTTCCCTATATGCAAACAATACTGGGCCAATATATCTGTCCCAGTCTCTGGGTTTCTCCTCACATAATCGTTTGATGTATGTGTTTCAATGTACCATTGAACTTTTCAACTTGGGTGAACATAGGCTTTAGTTCTCTCCACACGAGTGTTGACAACATTATCCACAAGTGTCCAACACAATAGGGGAAATTAGGTAATTAACCATTCCACACTCTGAAAACCTTTCCAGTAATGTTCTAGTCTTCATAGATAAACTTTCACAAAACATCTCTTAGCACTTTCCATACTGCCTTCTTTACAGTAGGTCTGTTTTAACTACCACAACTAGATATGACAGGAAACACGTATTGTCTCGTCGGCTGCTGGCCGATCTCCTTCCACAATTGTCCAGATAACAGCTCTATTAAATTGCCCACTCGGACCACGGGCGGTCCATCTCTACCTCAAACACCTTCGTTCGCACCCCCAAAATGCCTACTTTGGCAAATACTCCTACAGATGTCGTCACAAATAACGTCACAGATGACGGGCACATCCCTCAAGTCGTGGTCTACACCCCGAGAACTACAAGATGGCACCCCACTCGACTCATTCGGACCTACACCAAATACGTCCTTCTACACCCGCAAAGTGCCCACTTTCGCTACTACTCGTACTGATGACGTCACCAATGACGCCGCAGATGACGTGAACATCCCTCAAGTCGGGGTCTTCACACGAGGCATTCGGACCACGGATGAGGATTCAATGCGCTCGGAATAATTTTGTATACTGGTGTTACAGGTCACCTACACCATAATGTAATTGTATCAATTACCATGGACTTGTACATGTATCGCATTCTTATTGAATGGTGATGGCTGATGAGAATTTTGGCCATATGGAACAAATGGCTTGATTCCAGCAAATAAAAAGTTCATGTTAATCTTAAACAACATACAATCAATAATGCTATCAAATAATTATGTTTATTCCTAGTCGACATCAGTATATTACAGACAATATTATGACTGAATCATGGTAATAGATATTCAAGGGTATATATGTCAACACTAAACCGAAGGAGACCCATGATGCTTATTATATTATGTTGTAAAATTTCACTTGCTAATCTCGATTATGTTGCTTATTGTGGAAATAAATGAAGTTATGAAAATAAATTTAGTATGATTGCCCATTGCCCTCAAAGTAGAAATATCTTCAGCAGCCAATCATAACAATATATAACACCATGGTATTGTTGTAATATCACCAAGATATTGATCTTTGGCTAAGAATGTAATGAAGTACCTGTTCGTTGTGTTATTCTGTCTGCAGTTCATTCTGTATGTATTTTATACATGTACATGTACCAGAAGTGGCATTGAAATTTGAATAAAACAATCAAAATATGTTCGGTTTTTACTTCCACTCAGGAAATGAAGTCTTTGTCTCTAGTAGCTAAATCATTTTAGTCCTCACCTGGTCAAGGGGGATAATTTAAACAAAAAACGAACTATAGATCCACACTGGTGCAGACCTGAAAGTTTTATGACCCTTGATGATATTTGTGGAGCATGCTGCAAGACTTCAACTTCCATGAATCTGATATTATCCACACAATCACTGGCTCTGATTTTCACCACCCCTGTCATTCCACAGATTTCTGACACAGCTGAACCAATCAATAGTCTGTTTTGTTTTGTTTGTTTTCATTTCATCCAGTACATCCATTGTGTAACAGTCCTGTTGCATCTGATATCAGAAGTGCTGAAGCCATGACCTGTAGGTTGGAATCAATTGTATACATATTCAAATCAAAACTCACTTCATTGAAAATGTTTATGGCCTTCATTATATTTCATTCTTTCGTCATACACAACAAGATGAAATCCATTACACCAGTTCGCACCTTTCATACGTTTACTTAAAAGAACTGGGACCTGACCATGTTACATTAATTTGCAAAAGTATGAAATGAGAACTGAGGATATTATAATCTAGAACAGGATTGTTTATATCAGCAACTTCTTTATGGAGCAATATTTTGACAAACGAAAATTAGATCACAAAAGAGAATACGTATACTGTGTTTGAGGAATATGTCTGCCTCCCCAATGGAAGGTGAAATTTGAATGAATGGTCTGTGTTGTCAGTGTGTCTGATGTCCCCCTTGCAAAGACAAGAAAATTTTCTATGTAATTTATTATTTATTGATATATTTATCGATTTTCTTTTTGTCTAATTGTCTTCTGTTCAAGTAATTTGGCATCGGTAAAACCTGAAATGTATATCATGATCTCCTTCTTTCATCTCGTGATAGTGTCTCTTTGGTCCCAGATCAAGGGGGCTGAACAAAGCACGTGAAATGTGATCGTATGGCAAATAAAAGCCCAGTGGTATGGCCAGGGCTTAAAGCTAAAACAAAAAAAAATAAAAAAAATGGGATAGACTCTATCCATGCTATCCTTCAAAAAACTCAATAATGTAGGCCTACTTGTGGAATGTAGACACTCCTTTGGTTCAACTACGATTCAGAATGAGTTTTCAGAATATCAGGTTGTAACAAGCATCAACAAGTCTCACAGCACACACTGTGGATGTCATTAAACTTTCAGGATAAATGAAAAAACCCACTCATGGCCATTTGCGGTATAGGGTGTGGATTCTTGTTTTTCTCGCCTCACCACGAAGAACACGATGAAAGGGGTCTGGAGGCCATGCGTTAATTTTTTATTAACGCAGCAGCGTATGGGTGGACGTTTTGGTGTCGAGGTGGACCCCTAGTTGTTCGACTGGGTCGTGTGAGGTATCAGTATGAAACACTTGTCGGGGAGCGTCCAACTGGATGGGCGTGGGATGGAACTAGCGTCATTCTGCGCATACGCAGTAGAAAAACGACATTGGAATGAACGATTTGAGGTCGAGATGGACCCCTAGTGGTCCGATTGGGCCGTATGAAGTTCTCCTGGGGTAGCCTCCGATTGGACTGGTGTCTAGTCCCGTTTCGTCATGCGCAGTTTGGCCGTAGTAGCGAAAGCGGGCGTTTTGTGAGTGCCCGGGGGTGTATTTGAGCGATTCAGGGACCATTCTTGGTCCGAGTGCGTCGTATGTGGCGTCATCTTGAAGCTCTCGTGGTATAAACCACGACTTTAGGGATGTTCACGTCATTTGTGACGTCACTGGAGACGTCATCAGCAGGAGTATTAACCAAAGTGGGCATTTTGGGAGTGTGAGGGAGGGTGTTTGTGGTAGAGATGGGCTCATTTTTTGGTCCAAACTGACCGGCTGGGGTATCCTAGTGAAGCTTTCGTGGGGTAGAGTCAGACTGGTGTGCTTTTTATTGGAAGTCGCGGCAATCTGCGAATGGGCTGTTGGGGTGTAGTAAGTAAAGTGATCATTCTAGAGGTGCGCATGGATATATTTGAGCGATTGAGGGACCAGTCTTGGTCCGAATGCGTCGTGTAAGGTGTCAAAGTGAAGCCCTCGGTGTGTAGACCACGGCTTGAGGCATGTGCACGTCATCTGTGACGTTCAGGGTGACATTAGTAGGAGAATTATCCGAAGTGGGCATTTTGGGGGTGTGAAGGAAGGTGTTTTGGTTAGAGATGGACCATCCGTGGTCCAAATGGACCGTGTGGGATATCATCTTGTAGCTCTTTGCAAGTAGACGTTGGAAGACGCACCGTGCTACCATGCGCAGTTGGGGAGCAGTAACGAAAGATGTCATTTTGGGCGTGCATGGGAGTGTGTGAGTAAATTGAGGAATCACCACTGGTTCGATTGGGTCGTGGACGGTGTCATTAGTACACTTAGAGTAGATCCTCACTGGCCGGGTGTGTTGTGGAAGTAAGGCTATGGCCCGCATACGCTGACAGGGAGTTGTTGAAAAAGGTCACTGGAAGAGACGTTATGTGGTCGACATGGACCAATATTGGTCTGAAGGGGTAAGGGGAGGTATCAAGCACTCGTGGCTTCGACTGGAGGGGATAGGTCTTGGAAATGACGCCACTCTGCACGTGCGCAGTCGTGGAGTAGCAGAAAAAGGGCAGTTTCGGAAGTGCGCAAGGGCACTATATCACATCTGGGGGTATATATTCATCGAAGTACAGCGGATAGCGACTGTCGTGAATAACAACAAGTTCAGCAATGTTCATATAGTTTATTATCCCCAATGTTACATGGCTGGGGTAGCCGCCCTGGGAATGTTTATTATATTCACAGAAATATAAATTGAAACAGCGGATAGCGGCTGTCGTGAATAACAACAAGTTCAGCAATGTCCATATAGTTTATTATCCCCAATGTTACATGGCTGGGGTAGCCGCCCTGGGAATGTTTATTATATTCACAGAAAAATAAATTGAAATATCAAACACCATGATTTATTATTTAACGCACCGTAACAGTAGGTACTAGTGTTTACAGAGCTCAAGTCAACGATCAGCATGTAGAAATATAGAGCATATACGGCATGTTATGGTATTCATCAGTGCCTGTCGGGGGTGAATCCGTTCATCCGACGGGGTGGCCGATCAGTTTAGCCACGAAGAACGTAACATTGGTCACCCTCTCCGTCATCCATTGGGTGTTGGGGCGTTGACGTTGCGCCCATTCCAAGGGATCAACGGTGTCCAGTTGGGTCAAGGCCGTCTCTAGCGACGCACGATTGGTGATGGCGAAAGCATTGTCGGCGCAATGGCGCTACGTTTCGTAACTTTCTATGGCGCTACGTTTCGTAACTTGTGTCTAATTCCGCTTAACCCGGGGCTAGGGGCCGTATGAACACGTGTACTTCAACATCCTCATGGTGCTCATATGAACAGTCACAATCAAAGCGTGACTGAGATACATCTTTTTGGGATAACGACTCTAAAACGAATATTACGGATTAAGAATACTGATCAGCGATACGGATTTGATATTTTTGGAACATCATGATGTCTTGCCGGCATCATTGAAAACTGTTGACCGCTTCTCTCTTGCAGGAAACAAGCCTATGTTTATGTATACTATGATTGTCTTTTTGAATTTGGTGCTAATACTGTTATATGGAAAATGGAATAGGTCTTTGGATTATGGACGCGGATATTCTCTAATGGACGACGGCTGGATTATGAATGACGGACTAGACGCTTGTAATTGGCATTGGAATCGAAATAGCGCAGTTGATCCGTCATCTTATGGCATAACAAATACCCGAAAGCGACAGTTAATTTGAAGGCCGTAGGTTAGTCATTGAACGTAGCTGCGTGGACGGGCGGGGTTGGTCAGTCGGAAATTGTAGATATCTTGAATAGGACTGTCACTCACTGGAGGGCCTTCTGGAAACAGATCGCTAGGAACATATATTGGCTCGTCCACTCAGAAAGCGTATGACTCGGAACCGTAACGCTGGGGTCCAGTTGGATTGCATCCCATAGTATTAATAATTCAGTGTTTTTCGAAGCACCAAGCTTGTAGGCTTCAGTGGATTTCATTTCGTGGACTTCAAAGGTTCGTTAAAAAACGTTATTCTCCAGAAGAAAATGTTCAAAAACCTCAAAACCCTCTTAATTTTGCTAAACATCACTTCAATGGTGAATGCATTAGATAATGGTAAATATCCATACGGATGTCAGGAATGGATCAACAAAATGATCGTGAGCGTATCCAGTGCTGTGGTGTTGGATGGAATCTGTTATTCTCATCATAGCCGGGATCCAAATACTTGAGAATATGCCGCTAAATTCTGTGAGGAGAACGGAGGAAAACGGGTTAAAATTACTACTGAATAACTCAACCAATTCTTTGACAAGCTGGAGTGGGACGAGTTTTGGATTGGTGCCCAACTAAGGGATGGAGAATACTCTGATTGGGAATTAAACCGAATCCTGGATAGTACAATTTTCACGTTCAATCGTGCGCAATATGGCACCGGCTTAAGGTGCTGGGTTTCTGGAGAACAGTGGAATGTCTCGATAAGATGCCCTATGTCTATGAATACATTGCTGTACAATACGATCCAAAATCGTCAACCTTAAGGGAACCGACGACAAAGAGTGCTGTACGGTCCGATCTTATATCGTCCGGCCTTATCGAAATGACCTCACGGAGTGCTGTACAATACGATTATATGTCGCCCGGTATTACCAAAATGACATCTTCTGTCACCTCTGTGACTGAGTAGATCAATGATCTAGTCAGCCCCAAACGCTCTCCAAGTTTGACACAAGGCCCATCCAAAAAAATCCGGAGAGTCGGAGCCGAAAAGAGGCGAGGCCAGTTTAATCGAATCCGGAGTTCTAACCGCGACGAAGATAACTGGCTGATATCAGAACCCATTACTACAACAAATACACGCTCGAAAGGGTAATGTGCCGTAAATTGTCTCGGACAAACCCAGTTTGTGTGTACCATGTTCAATATTCATCAGCACACAAGAATATGTAGATTGTACGACACCACCGACCCCGAACCCAGAGAGATGATTGTCAAAGAAGGATGGACCATCCAGAAAGCCATATAACCTTAAATATAGAATGAAAAGTCCTCGCATGTTGACCATGGGCCCATTATCCTTAGACATGGCTCGTCCGTCAAACCCGTGCCATGACGTATATCTAAAACTCCACAACGATTACGAGCCGTTTAATTCGATACATTCGTGAACGCATTCTTGGCCTTGTGACCACTCCGACTGTAGCCCATATTTGAGAGGATTAGGCACCACGCCTCCGGTTCTTTCGAATTCACATGTTTCGTATCAGTCGTTGTGTTGAGCTTCCCCTCAGAATATCAAAGAGTTTCTCCTCCAGCTTTGCCCCGTATGAACTCGGCCTTCGTCGAAATATTCCGAGATCCCACGATGTTTCGCATTGTCTCAAAATGCCGTCCGTTCATTGACTATTACTTCAAACCGACGGTTCGAGTAATAGCTGTATGTAGAATCGGCATCTGACTGCAATGCTGGTACAGAGTAAACAAACCAGCATAATGAAGGATGCATGGACCCTAATAATTACTCAATGATCATGTAGATATACATACAACATGCA
This sequence comes from Hanleya hanleyi, assembly GCA_036873755.1. Taxonomy (NCBI): domain Eukaryota; kingdom Metazoa; phylum Mollusca; class Polyplacophora; order Lepidopleurida; family Hanleyidae; genus Hanleya; species Hanleya hanleyi. Next base: position 11,757 of record JAVTVY010055083.1, on the reverse strand, counting down.
CAAGCCATTTTTTTTTGTTTTAAACTACATCGAACAATCAACTGGAGTTTTTATTTACATACATTGGAATCTCGGTAATCCTGTGGTACACTATGTTCAGGTTCAACATTTTTCGCACTGGATATTATGGGCACTGGGTAATAGCACTTTCCTTTTCTTTCAATAAGCACCTACCCCCGTGGACGGTTTTTAAGGTTTTTATCATTTTGGGGAGAGTATGTTACCCGGAAAAAATGTTGAGTGAGATATCAACGGGGGGGGGGGGGGGCTGGGTGGTCTTCGTATATTGGAGGGCTGGTATGTTCCTCGGGGAGAATTGAAGAGAGGGTTGGGATTGATTGCCTTAAAAAATGTACGTGGCAGGAGAGCTATCATAAGTTTGTTGAAGGGGGAGATTAATTGGTGGAGATTTCACCCCTCAAATTTTCCGATTGAAACGACCTTGGATAATTTATTTGCGGGATTCCTTAGGAGAGAACCGTGCGCAATATGCCGTCGATTGGAGATTTCTGGAATACAATGCACTGTCTCAGTAGGCTGTCCTATACGTCTTTGAACATATTGCTGTACAATACTGTAATCCAGGTGCCTCTGATATTTCCTGATTGTGATCTCTCATCGTGAAAATATATTTGATTCTATGCATTAATTTCTGTGACATTCCGAGATGTGAACTATTGTGCATGCTATGGAGTTTGACGATGGGCATGCATCAGAACGACTGACATTCAAAACACGAAATGAACACGTTTCTGGGTCAGGTTATGACAGTCGGTTGACCTGAACTTGCGAATTTATTCTCGTTTGGACATTAAAATTATAGTTACTAACCAGTGATATGTGTACCCCGGTAGCAGTGCTTCCCCATGCCAGCATATGAAACATTACGGACTCAGAGAACGCGACAATTTTTGGATTTACTGACAGCCTGTATCTTGCCGATCATAGCTCCCGCCATCTTCAAGTATTGATCATGTGGTCAGATGTTTATATTGTTTAAACAAGGATTGCGCGTATTTACTTTAATATATTTATTCATATTTTTTTATTTACTGAAATAATGGCGCGAGCATGCACAATATAGAAAATAGATACGTTTACAGGGTTTTTGTTGAAGATTTTACAACACTTTATGGCGGAAGAGCCGAACCCATGCCTATTTTCAGCCACACATAATTTAGGTGTGGACAGCACCCTTGGTGAGTGACGTCAGTAGTGTGCAGCGAGCATATAGATTCTAGTTGACCTTTGACCTCTGTGGAGGTCACGTGGAGGTGGAGAGTTCAAAGGTCAATGAGTGCACTTGAGCATGTACTGACCTGTATCCTCTCATCCCGTCCATCATCTGACCTTGGATCAGGTTTAGACATGTTAGGGGATTTCTCCTCGGCGATGCGGTTTGGCGGTGATGCGGCTGTGGGGAAAAGCTTCCGCGGACAGAAAGTAGCCCCAAATACGTGGGTTTTCGTGAGAATGTCCGGCAATCTCCAGAGTCCCCTATTAGACCGATTGGGTCGAGTGAGGTGTCAAAGTGAAGCGCTCCTCTAGGGCCATCATGGGTGGCTGTATGTAAAATTAGGATTTGTCCCGAAAATATAAAAAAGCGGAACACGGACTTTATCCCTAAACTAGGAGAAAACTCCTATCAGCCCTATCCAAAAGGGCTAATATCGGTCCCCTGACTTATCGGGGTCTGCCTATCAAGCCATGGGTGGGTGCATGTAAAATCAGGATTTTTTCAAGAAAATATAAAAAACGGAACACGGACTTTACCACTACAATAGAGGAAAACTCCTATCAACCCTATCCAGAAGGGCTAATATCGGTCCCTGGCTTATCGGGATCTGCCTATCAAGTTATGGGTGGGTGCATGAAAAATGAGGATTTGTCCCCGAAAATATAAAAAGCGGAACACGGACTTTACCCCTACAATAGGGGAAAATTCCTTTTAACCCTATCGAAAAGGGCTGATATCGGTCCCCTGGCTTTACGGATGGACGGACTTTACCTCTACAATAGGGGCCTGTATTATACAATATACGGGAAAATGCCTATATGGGGTATGGGGGGTTGTCACTTTTTTTATTTTACTATGTGTTGTTTGGTCTTGTTTTTCACGTCTCGCGATGAACAACACGATGGGAAGGGTCCCGGAGCTAAGCGGTGAAATTTTTTGAAAAGTACCGGGTAGGTCTGTATATAGGCTCATACTGGCTATGGGGAAATAGGTCCATACTGGGAAATTCACACGTGTTCATTGTGATATGAGTTGGTTGGTCATGTTTTTCTCGTCTCACCATGTAGAACACGATGAGTAGTGTCCCGAAGTTAAGCGGTGCAATTTTTTTAAAAGACCGGGTAGGTCTCTATATAAGCCCATACTGGCTATGGGGGTATAGGGCCATACTGAGAAAGTTCATTGCGATATGGGTTGTTTGGTCTTGTTTTTCACGTCTCACCATGTAGAACACGATGGGAGGGGTCTCGAAGGTAAGCGGTATTTTTTTCGAAAAATACCGGCTAGGTCTATATATAGGCCCATATAGTCCCATACTGAGTTTGGGGGATAGGTCCATACTGGGTGGACGGTTTGGGGTCTAGGTGAGCCTTTAGTGGTCACATGGTGTCGTATGAGGTCTTATTTTGAAGCTCTCGTGGAGGAGCACCCGACTGGACTAAGATATCGTCCATTTTCAATATTGTGTGCATGCGCAGTCTGGCCGAAGTATAGAAAGCAGGCATTTTGGGGGAGGCGTTGAGGTGTGTTTGGGGTAGAGATGGACCACCCTTGGTTCGAATGTGTCGTGTGGGATGTCATTTTGTAGCTCTCTGGGAGTAGACCCCGATTTGAGGAATGTACACGTCATCGGTGATGTTATCAGTACGCGTAGTAGCGTAAGTGGGCATTTTTGGAAAGTGAAGGAAGGTATTTGGTGTAGAGATGGACCATCCTTGGTCCGAATGCGTCCTGTGGGGTGTCATCTTGTAGCCTGCGGGGCAGCGACCCCGATTTCAGGGATGTCTACAGCATATGTGCGTCATTGGTGACGTCATCAGTACCAGTAGTAGCGAAAGTGGGCATTTTGGGGCAGTGAAGGAGGGTACTTGGTGTCGAGATGGACCATCCATATCTGTCATGCACTGTACCATATCTTTGCTGTATTATACCATATCTGTCCTGCATTATACCAAATCTGTGCTGTATTATACCACATCTGTCCTGAATTATACCATATCTGTGCTGTATTACACCACATCTGTCCTGTGTTAAACAATATCTGTCCGGTATGATACCAAATCTGTCCAGTATTGTACCATATTTTCCTCTATTATACCATATTTGTCCTGTATTATACCAAATCTGTCCTGTATTATACAGTATCTGTCCTGTATTGCAACAAATCTGTGCTGTATTATACCAAATCTGTGCTGTGTGATACAGTATCTTTCCTGTATTAAACCAGATCTGTGCTGTATTATACCATATCTATCCTGTGTTGTAGCATATGTGTCCTGTATTATACAATATATGTTCTGTATTATGCAATATTTTCCCTGTATTATACCATATCTGTTCTGTATTATACCATATCTGTGCTGTATTATACCATATCTGTCCTGAATTATACCATATCTGTGCCATATTATGCCATATCTGTCCTGTGTTATACAATATCTGTCCTGTATTATACCAAATCTGTCCTGTATTGTACCATATTTGTCCTCTATTATACAAAATATGTTCTGTATTATATCAAATCTGTGCTGTATTATACAGTATCTGTCCTGTATTGTACCATACATGTCCTGTATTATATCGTATCTGTCCTCTATTATACAATATTTGTCCTCTATTATAACATATCTGTCATGCATTATACCATATCTTTGCTGTATTATACCATATCTGTCCTGCATTATACCAAATCTGTGCTGTATTATTCCACATTTGTCCTGAATTATACCATATCTGTGCTGTATTATACCATATCTGTCCTGTGTTATACAATATCTGTCCTGTATTATACCAAATCTGTCCTGTCTTGTACCATATTTGTCCTCTATTATACCATATATGTTCTGTATTATACCGAATCTGTGTTGTATTGTACAGTATCTGTGCTGTATTATACCAAATCTGTGCTGTATTATACCATATCTGTCCTGTGGTGTACCATATATGTCCTGTATTATACCAAATCTGTGCTGTAAAGTGTTATTGTTCAGAGTTGCTGTTAATGAGTTACGGTGCTTTCAAGCTCTATTTATTGTGATTCTCCGTAGGCTCTGTGCAATTGTATCATAAAGGATACAATCGGTTACGAAGTGTTATGGCCAGCTCAATGTTAGTGTTGTATTTCGTCTCCCGATGACAAATATCAGCTGGAAGTGCTATTTTTATAACTTACTGTTTGCATGGATTTTATCTAGTAGAACTGTTTATAGTTCGGATTTCGTATTTTACTGGCCGTAATTTACCTTCATGGAACCTGTCACGTGTTGTCAGGGTTTAGATCGTTGTTTTCTAACTGTATTTGACAAGTTGAGATCATTTTCTGTCGGACAGATTACCTTAAGCGGCCATCATCTTTTGATATACCGGACTCCAAATTCCTCTGCTATTTATTATATAAACTATGTCATAGTACAAGGATTTTATGAAATCTGCGTGAAGTATTTTTATTATAAGCTTGAATTCTACTATTATTAACGGTGATAATAGTATGGATAATTAATAATGATTCCCTGTGATTCTTGGTTGAGGCTATGTCACCGTGACCGAAACGAGGCTTACAGGGGTGAGCGCGGAACTATAAAAGGCCGGGGTGTTGGAAAATCAGGGACTCGGAGACGGAAAGTTGTAGATGTCAGATGTTTTCTAAAACCTGCTCCCAGGTATGATGTCATAGAACAATTTTAATATCGTTTTGATGTCAAACTTAAATCAAACGAGTGAGTGTCAGTTGGAAGTACGAGACGTCAGTGGCGGTAGAGAACCCCGCAGTTCGGGGTCAACCGTACTCAGTGTAAACAAAACTGACAGCGACGATCAAAGACGACCTAAGTTCATAACACAATGGCAATTTATTAGATGACGTAACCGATCCGATTACAACTTGACGGTTTTGGGGGAATTTCCGAGTCCCTCCTTTTTCAGATCATAGCGGGAGTTTCCCTATTAAAATCGGGACGCTAGAAAGATCGGGACCCAAGAAAAAACGGATCCCTAGAAAAGTCGGGCCCCTAGAAAAACCGGGTCCCTAGAAAAGTCCGGTCCCTAGAAAAGTCGGGCCCCTAGAAAAATCGGGTCCCGAGAAAAACCGGGTCCCTAGAAAAGTCGGTTCCCTAGAAAAACTGGGTAGAGTTTATTCATTGAAGCATGGGTGGTTGGTAATTGATTACAGTTCAACGGTATGAAGGATAGTGCCGACATGCAGCCTCAGTCCTTTGATTTGACTTCACGCCAAGAATTACAGGGAAGCCATTCGTATGTTCCTGTTGTGGAAAGTAGTTGGATTACAGTTTAATGGTTTCGAGTACATCTGGAATCTGATTATGGTGTTGTATATGGAATTATTAAAAGTCCTACAGTGCAAAGGAAATGATCTGATCCTGGTATAGCTGGTACCATGTATTTATGGTGAATAAAACCATACCTATGTTCATTTGATCTCAATACTGCCTTAACTTGGTTGATAACATTATCTATCCTTCAACTATCTCTCTATTCAACATTTATATTTGAATGTTGATCTCAGGTGAGTGAAGCTACCTGGGATGTACTGTGTGAATTAAACCAGCAGGAAGGTGTTGTGGTCTACATGTTATGGGCCAGTCCTGACAAACTTACCATACATGGGATACACCTGTGGACATTTAAATATATCGACTCAACTACCGAGAATCGCTATCGCTTTAGCGTAACAATATCTGTGCTGTATTATGCCATATCTGTCCTGAATTATACCATATCTGTGCTGTATTATGCAATATCTGTTCCGTGTTGTACAACATCTGTCCTGTATTATAGCAAATCTGTCCTGTATTGTACCATATTTGTCCTGTATTATACAATATATGTTCTGTCTTATACCAAATCTGTGCATTATACCATATCTTTGCTGTATTATACCATATCTGTTCTGCATTATACCAAATCTGTGCTGTATTATACAGTATCTGTGCTGTATTATACCAAAGCTGTGCTGTATTACACCATATGTGTCCTGTATTGTGCCATATATGTCCTGTATTATACATTATATGTTCGGTATTATACAATCGGATAGCGGTTGTCGTGAATATCAACAAGTCCAGCAATGTTCATACAGTTTATTATCCCCAATGTTACATCTTACCAAGGCTGGGGGAGCCGCCCTGGGCATGTTTAGTATGTTCACAGCAAAACAAATTGACATATTAAACACCATGTTTTATTATTTAACGCACCGTCACATTAGGTACAAGTGTTTACTGAGCTCAAGCCAACGATCAGCATGTAGATATATAGAGTATGTACGGCATGTTATGGTATTCATCAGTGCACGGGTGACGCATTCAGCCGAGAGGGTTTATCAATTTAACCACTAAGAACGTAACATTGGTGACCCTCTCCACTGTCCACTTGGTGTTGGGGCGTTGTTGTTGGGCCCATTCGAAGGGATCCACGTTGTCCAGTTTCTCTAGCATCGTCTCCAGTGACGCACGCTTGGTAATAGTGAACGGCTGGTCAAACACATAGATATTATTGCTGAGATAATAATAGCGTAACTGGTCGGTCTCTTGGTGGCGTAAGATGTACCCGAAAGCGACATTCAATTTGAAGGCTGTAGTTTGTTCGTTGAAGATGGCTTCCACGTATCTACGTAAACGAGCCAGGTCGGTCAGTCGGAAATTGTAGATATCTTTAATAGGGCGATGACGGTTGAAACAATGCCGTATCACGGACCAATGGCGCCGACAGATGTCACTCACTGGATGGTACCGAGGCATGAATCAAACGTTGGTGTCGCAGCAACTGACTGGTCAGTTTGATAAGCCGACCACAATCTTCGCATGGACGCTTGGGTGGCACAAGAAGTGAACGTTCATGGCGCAGTAATCATCTTCCCGATTAAATGACCGTGCGCAGGTTATACAAGTATACCGTCCGCCTTTGTGGGCGGTGGTCTCGAGGCGACGTGAATTGTCTAGACGAGTAAACTGCTTCTGGCAAGTTTTGCAAGTGAACATCTTGGTGGTTGACAGTGTCTGATGAAACGGCCAGGCCTCTTTCCTTTTACAGCACGCTAGCCGGTGATCTATTTTTAGCACACTCAGTTCAACTACCGAGATGTACTGGTGTACGACTAAGCCGCATCGCGCGCGTGTGCGTGTGCGTGTGTGTGTGTGCTTGCGAGTGTGTGCTTGCGCGCGCGTGTGTGTGTACGCGTGTGTGTGTGTGTATGCGTTTGTCTGTATGCGTGTGCGTGTATGTGTATGTGTGTGTAATGCGTGTGCGTGTATGAGTGTATGTGCGTGTATGCGTCTGTGTGTATGCGTGTGCGTGTGTGCGTGTGTGTGTGTATTGGTGAGTGCGTGTGTGTATGCGTGTGTGTGCGCCTGTGTGTGCGTGTGTGTGTGTGTGTATTCAATCAATATAGTTCGCGTATGGAGCTGCGACGCAATGGAAGTAATGGCGACAGCTTGTCAGGCGATCATATGCAGACTAGCTGTAGCTTCATCTAAGAACGCAAAACAACTCGCCGTGTCCCAATTAATTGTTATAAATGTACTAAAGGTTGTTATGACATTCTTACTGTCATTTCGCATTTTCGGGTATTCACGTTTTCACGTTACTGTTATAGAAGCGAAATACCAAAACGCCAGATGGCCGCATCCGGCTTTCATACATATGGCTTTATAAGTCACATCATGCATCTTTGAAGATAATGTAGTCAAATATTATCCAACGTGTTTTGCACAGATGCATTTGATTCTGGAATCACACTGGTTGAGCTAAAGATGACTGAAATAAGTATTTCTAAAGTGTGTATCAAATATGTTACCAAAGTAATGATGGCAATAAACCCAGTCCGCAAAGGGTTTTATCTCCCTTGTTCCACTAGGGGCGTATTGGTGCAGAGAACTTCCGGTAAGTACCAAAGGCCTTGCATTAGTTTTAGTAATTAGATATTCTATTTTTCTAGAAAATTGTCTTACTAATGTATGAGTTTGCAAGATCCATCGGTTCATGTAAAAAATATGAACATAATAGTCTTTTAAACAAATAGTCTGGATTAGTTTATCATTATATATTACTCAAAATAATTGCGGGTGCCTTTGGTAAAAGTGATATTGAAGCGACTACTGCCCGGAAGCAGCTTTTTATGCCTCTAACAGTGGAAAGCGGCAGTTATTCAAGGGGAGATCAGACACTTTCCGGAAAGGGAGGTGAATGTGCTGGCAGTTTGTGGCCAGATGGCAACTGGCGGTGGGAGTTCTCACCTCAATGAATGCATGGGAACTATGCGTATACCGGGCCTGAAAACAGCGTCTTTTACCGACACTGAAGAGGACATATGTGTGTGGTGAGAGAAGGTCCTGTAGAATGAAATGGTCGACAATGGAAGGGAAGAGAGGAGGTTAGCTACTGAGAGGGGACCATGCACGAGGGCATTCCAGCGGTCACTGTGGCTGTGGATGGTGGGTGGTCCAAACGCACCGAACGCCACAGCTATAATACATTAGGTGGAGTGGCTGTGTTCACCGGAGCAGCCAAGAAGAAGCTGCTTCATATCGGTGTCCGATGTAAGTACTGTGCTGTGTGTGTCAAAGCAGACACGGGAGGGGAAATGGCTCCAGACCATGAATGTTTTCAAAACTGAAAAGATTCATCGCAGAGTATGGAGGCGGATATTATCCTAGAGGCCTTCCAGATCTGTGAAGAAAAGCATGGTATCCGCTACTTGAAGCTCGTTAGAGATGGTAATTCATCAGTATATGCAACCCTTTTCAGCAGAAGTCCATACGGCTGCCGTGATTTACAGAAACTAGAATGTGTCAATCATGACTGCAAATGTTTAAGGAGCAATTTGGAAAAGTTTGTTGATGAAAACTCAAATTCAAAGGAAAAAATGGGCTATCTACGCAGAGAAGTAGGGGGACAAAGATCGCTGAATCTGCCAGTAAACTATCAACTGACATTCACAACACACTGTGGCATGTATTTGGTGAACATAAGCACTGTGATGCGGATATTTGCAGGGAAAAGATTCAGAAAGATGTTGATGGAAAAGATGATCATGGGAAAAGCGGAACACGTGTGATGGATGGAAATCCATGCGAAGGGAAGAATCCTGTGCCTTGTCATGCCCACAAGAGGGAGCAAGAGGAGGATGAAGAAGAGGAGAAGGACGCATGTGATGTAATTGAGGGCCAGGTGAAGTACAGGAAGGTAGGGAGTTCTCCACCGGAGCAAGAGGCAGCTCGTGGAGAGAAAGGTGATAAAGCAACGTTAGTACCCTCAAAGATTGTTGCTGAAGTGTCACGTCTGCTGGATAAACTATCTAGTAAAGCCTATCTTCTTTGATTTCCAATTCTACATGAAATCTTTGCGAATGCTGGATGTCAATCCGTGCAAGTTTGATGGAGGGAACAAATCTTAGGTGTCAGAAGAGCTCCTGGTATGGCAGATGCTATGGAGCTGGGTTGAGATCCATTCTCGGACCAATATGGACACTAACGGTGTGGAAGAATGTTTCCGGTAAACCCCCTGATGAGTCTTTTGACAGAATTTTCCAAATGAAATCCCGTATGCTCAACACATCATACACTTGTAAACTGAAAGAAGAGGTCAGGAGACAAAAAAGAGCAAGGAACATGGAGGGCGGGTCTAAGAAAGCAAAATTGGCGTATTGCTGTGATAGCGTTCAAGTAGAAGATGATGTTACCAGGTCTTCACTTGAAGGAGAGTGAAGAATGTTAAGCTCACCCCAGAGGCTTCAGCTGTGATAGAGAGGACAATCAAGGAGCAGAGTTTTAGTGGTGTTTGACACGCGGAACGAAAACACCGTTTGACGTTCTCCAACTTCAAAGACATTGTCAAGCGAAGAACCAAAACATCTTCTCTCCATCATCAATCATGTCCTAATATTACCAATCACTGTGTCAATGTCATGCTGTTAGTATTCTTAATTAACATATAATTAATTAATTAGTTACATTATACATGCACTTGTGATGGATACATGTTCATGCTACATACATATGCGGTAGGAGCTATAATTAGCACACATCCTGGTGGTGGTCAATCACTTTCATTATATGTTTTACCCATCTTAATGATTTTCATGTTTCATATATTCATTTTGTCTACTTTTCTCAAGACTTCAAGTCTTCAGCTTTGTCACTCATTTACATATCTGTGACATCCAGTAACTCATCATCAGCAAATCAGAATCATCAACCCAGGCATGTATATGTACTCCAGGGCTTGCATGTACTGTGCCTTCATCACTTAATACTCTATCATTTTTCCCAATCTAATCAAAATTATATCCTATCTGTTCCCCTGTTTAGATATGTCGCCTGTGGGATCTAACCAGGTTGCACTAACGCGAGTTTTGACCAATCCCGAGAACTCTTCATACTGCTTTGAAGAGAACATAATGGTAGGGACCTTTTCGTTGGCTCAGCCGAACCAGGCGCCACGCTGTTGGGGTATCTACTGATGTTGCCGCTCTCCAACCAGATTAGAACATAAAGCGGGGTAGAAATATGGACTGGTCCTTGGCATAAACCTTGGGTTAAAGCGGATACCTAACCCTATCCCCCTCCATGTCTGCAAGTGAAGTAGTTCAAATGCGGCCGTGATGTCATAAGACTATTAAATATTCATGACCTGTGCGCTCTGAACACCAAATTCAATTGAGATCAGTAAGATCCTACATAGCGACATATACGATTGGAGAGCATTGATAGGATATTAATTTATTAAGATTGCATTTTTCCATGGTTCAATTTGGTAATCACATTGGTGCAAGTAATTTTCATATTTCCACTTTTAAAAGCTATGAATTTGTGATTCCCTGATCATTTCCATACATTAATATGTTGAATGGAAAACATTTCTTTTCCATCTATCATGTCTAAGGGTCAACGCAAAATGTCTCAAGTAGATGTAACATTGTATCAGTTAGATATCACAGTTAGATATTAGACTGTGACTCTGTATGGGTAGTTTGTCATTGTCATGGTATTGCAGTATAAAATTAGACACTGAAGATAGTTCTAGAATAATAGAACTGAGGTAAACTTGTTAACCTTATGTTCTGTGGCTATGGTCATAGAATTTTCTCGTAGTCGTGACCGATTTATCGCAGGTGAATTAAAATGGCCGATATAGGAAGAGACCCGTATGACGGCAGTAATTGGGTCACAGCGCCATCTACACATAGACTGTTATGATATTGTGATTTACTATCATTGGACTGTCGATGTTTCTGGAATGATAGAGCTACATACTGTTTTGTGGGTTGATCGTTTCGAGCTTTCTAGAAGCTGTTGTGATGGTATCGGGGTTAGGTCTTACGTCAAGGCTGTACCGGTGGAAGCTTCTTGATTTGATAGAATAATCTCGAATGCCCCATAGAGTATAAATTACAACACATATAAGGGAAGTGGGAAGAGGTGCCGACATACTGACTGCGTCATATGACTTCACAGAATAGTCTTCTGGTAAACCTATTCTAAAGCACATACCAAGAATCTAACGAT